>JAAVUB010000098.1:0-30567 GCA_014898885.1 Fusarium lyarnte (nom. inval.)
AACAAGATAACACAATAAGATGATTATTTTCAGCGCAACACAATATAAGACGTCATACGCTACGCCAAAAAACATATATTTTATATAAAATTATCTAAAAGTAAGATAATATATAATTTTATCCTACTTCATGATAAGATCTGTCCAGGAATATGCTTGAATCCGGCTGATTGATTTAAGTAATTAGCAAGCCTCCAGAGCGAAAGGGCTTAGTCAAGCCTGGGTACAGATCCATGCTGGCCGTCGTGTTGCGGTATCTGGCATGTGCCTCGTAAAGGGATTAACTTTACGGGCAAGACAGTTAGAATTATTTTTACCGCCCTAAGTTCTCAAGGTTGCCAACTCTTCCTCAGAGACCTGACCAACAAACTCCTGCATCTTGGGCAAGTCCTTCAGACCCTTTGCCGTGGCAGAAACACATCGACTGACAGGTGTTCCATACTTGAACATTCCTTCACTATAAGGGTTGAACCAATCCTTCTCAAGAAACTCGCGATCCAAAGTTCCGAGATACAAGTGAAAAGAGTCCCGCCATCCATCGGGCAGCTTTCCATCAGCGCAAAATTCTGGTTCTAGTTTGAAGTGGTAGCACAGCTGCGTTCCGCAACGGCCACAGAAGCTGCGGGATACATCGGAACTGCATTTAGAGGAATGAAAGAAGCGCAGCCAAGTTTTAGCCTCTCCTGTTGCGCGTAGGACTTCCATGGCTGGGACGTAGGGAGGACGGTCCGCGTCTGCTTTCTCAGAGTCATAGTTGTCTGCGAGGACGTCCAAGATGCGACCAGATACGATTTCTGATTCAGACGCGGGTGACATGGCGGAGACGGTGAGCATGGGAGCTGGGATGTCGAGAATGCCGACTGCAAGGAACGAGCCAGTCGATCTACGGCAGTCGTTGCAGTGGCATGTTATGGAACCGGGAAGTTTGATACCAAAGGCCGGGGGGGCGAGAGGGTTCAATGGACGATGCTCCACTGCAGGAACATCTATTCGATAGCGGACAGCGCCGCAGGAGCAGCCACCAGTGGCTTTGACAGGTTCGTTGGGGAGAGGCATGTTGAATGAGTAGAAAGATGATTTTGGATTTTGGATTACAGATTCACGATCTCATGTTATATTATACTCCTTGTTTCTTCAATTCACGATAAATTCCGAAGCTGAAAACTGGCCGAGGCTCACGACGGTGAGGCGCTCTTGGCAGTCCTCGCCACTGGTGGATTGTTGTTGTTTCGCGTTATTATTACCAGATCAATGCAAAGTTTCTACGGAGCGCGAAATTTTACTACGCCCTGTGATCATGAAAACCACTGTCGTGTCTCATTCCAGGCAAGATCGTGACTTGAGGTGTTTATGTTGACTGGATCGCTTGGCTTTAAGATGGCTTTATTGCTGCCAAGGCCAAATGAACCATTCAGAGCTGGAGGACGGTATCCACAGGGCGCAACGAATTCCGCCGTGCTTATGCGTTCCGAAACCGTGATAGAATACGAGCAATTGCCTGATGGAAATTCACAACGACTCATCGGCTCGTGATGTCATGAATCATCTAATGTAAACGCGGCGCTGGGAGGCTCAGACCAAGCTGAACGGTAGGTAAGTACTCAAAAGGGAAAGTAAGCTTACTCCCATGGAGGAGTTATCATTGGTTAATTCTCGTGGCTCGGTCTTTGCCCCTGTTTCGTTATCGATAAGGATCACGGTATGTTACCCTGAACCCAAAGACCGAGCGGGATCTACAAACATGGGCCTTTTTTAAATTGTAGGGCTTGGATGTTTCGTCATTGAAATCCTTCACGATGGCTTTTAACGATTCAAAGGATTTCAATACGACTTAATTACACGTTTTAGTTGTGGCTTAGCTTCGCGTCGTGGCTTAATGTCTGTTTCAAAGATCAAGCGCGGTGTAGGACCGAATTCGGTCTTTAGCTTCAACCAGGGTAGCAGATTTAAATCGTAAGTCTATGATGTATAAAGATTGAAGCTATAACCATGATCTTCTGTTCTTGTTTTGGCACCTAACAGTATCTTCACTTCATTAACCAGAAAAAATGCATCTTCTTGCTCTTCTGGTTTTGCTCAAGGCTTCACAAGCCCTGCTTGTCCCCTCTCCCCCAGGCCCCTATGCAGTCGCTGTTAAAAACTTCGAGCTGGTCGATACAAACCGCATCGACACCTTTGCCCCCAAGCCTAATACCAAACGCCGTCTCATGGTCTCTGCCTATCTTCCCATCGACGCCCAATATGGCTGCAAAGACGAGATTGTACCATACGTACCTGCCCTCACAGCAAAGGCGTATGGCAAAGTGGCCGGAACTCTTGGCCTACCCGACAACATAGTTACGGATTTTGAGATGAAGGCCTGCAACATCTCAAGTTTCAAGCCAACGAGGTTTCACAAGCCGAAGAGGGAATACCCCGTCGCAATTTTCTCACCGGGTTATCAAGGTTCAAGGCTTGTCTATGGTGCCATGGCGAGGTCGCTTGCAAGTCTTGGGTACATCATTCTGACAGTGGACCATACTTATGAAGCATTTGTGGTTGAGTTTCCTGATGGAACTGCTGCAACTGCTGCTGAGTTTCCGGATAACATGAACTCCACGTATCGGCAGCTCGAGGTAAGCCCCCCATAAATTCCACACAGGAAGGACAATAATAACTTTGACATTAGGTTCGAACTAAAGATGAGTCCTTTGTCATCTCGCAACTCTGCAACCACACGCTCGTGGAGCAGGTCTTCGGCGACTTCCCTGGTACCTTTGACCCTCACAAAGTTGCCGTGTACGGTCACTCCTTTGGTGGATCAACTGCCGCCGTCACAGCCCAGCGCGATCGTCGTGTCATTGGAGGTCTCAACTTTGATGGTCCCATGTACGGATCTGTAGTTGAAGAAGGATTAAAGTCCACACCGTACATACTCGTTGGAACTAACATGACGGCGCTTGATCCAGTTCCTGGCTGGAATGCATTCTACGACAAGATCGATGCTGCCAAAATGGAGATGGTGGTGAAGCACACGCGTCATTATGCCTTTACAGACGTTCCGTTGCTTCTGACTGAGTTTAAGATCCCGGTCAAGTCAGAAGCTATGGTCCATGAGGTATTTGGGACGCTTGGTGGAAGGAAGGTTGAGAAGGCGGCGAATGAGATTATGGCTGGGTTCTTGGATTTCGTATTCAATAAGGATTCCAAGAAGCTCAAACGCATTGGCAAAAATGACGGTATTCATGTTCTTCAACGTGATCTTGTATAAGGATCTGGAGTTCCTGGTTATGAATGCGGTCTGGGGTGGCCTGAATGAGTGCATCTTGTATACAAGAAAGCTGGGTAGCAAGGAGCTTAACACTTAATAGAGAACAAGTAACGACATTTAATTCAAACTTCAACCACCTTGATAAATTGTTTAATACACCCTGAGGTTGAGCTAAAAGACTGAGGGTCATCGCGTTGTGGAGAGGCGAGAGATATCCCGACCAGTAGTGTCCCTCCTGGTGTTTTATTCTTAAGACAAAGAATCAGAGCCCATGGGTGTGGCCCTGGGAGAGAGGGAAGCCAGGGCCTTATATCTGCAGCTTCACTCAAGGTATAAATAACCCTACTCAAAGGCTAGCCAGCGTAGAGAGCATTAAGTGAGATCTGGCCCAGAGCCTTGGGTTTGGAGCTTGTCCCTGCATGCCGAACAGAATTTCTTAAGTTTTCTCCTTTGTCTCCCCAATAGATACAGCCGTTCTCACTTGGAGTCCAATCGTCAACTAGGTCTGCAATAGTTTGCAAGTGGCCCATAGTAGCAGGCTGAGGTCCCGATCGCTTTCTCAGTGCCAGAAAAGTTGCAAAAGAAGCCAGTAGTATGGCAAGGACGGCATAAAGAATGAGTCGGGTATATATCATGAAAAATTCGATACCCGCCATAGACCTATTCTCCATTACCCAAGACCCATCCATATTCGATATGTCCTCTGGGAATTCTACCATCATGTTCGGCTGTACAGCCTGACCAACACTCCAGTGTAGAAAAGACTTGAAAAGGGTCAGGATGATATATTCCCAGCTGCCTATTGCGTTCCTCAGTGAGTCGCTTGCAAGCAAAGACCCCTTTGGACCTTTCCTCTTACTGCTGCTATTGTCATATGCGTTCCGCCACATACTCTCGTCTCGCGAAATGTTGACAAGCAGCTCCGTACAATGTAGAGCAATGGACTGGGTTGCTTGAACCGCACTGATGAACAGCAGGCCCAGAAAGACTTGTAGGAGCGGGGATTTGCCGTATTCATCGGGATTTGAAGAAGGAGACATGGAGAGGGTCACCAGATTGCTGTCGCAACTACCTGGAGCTTTCACCTCCCATTCCATTGAGATTTCACCAGGCGAACAATGGGTACCACTATCGGCTGCATATGCCAGGACTAGCCCCAAGATGGCAAACACCCATACCACAGCCAGTACTGCCAACGTCCAGAGTAGCCAAATAATTCTTCTTATAAGCCTGTTCAGCTTATACATGCTTTCCTGCTTCCGCCGAGGACAAATTGGCTGTGTATCGATGTCTGCACAAGGTTGCAATGATGAGGGGTTCCGTTCATGCACAGATCGCATACACCTCCCATTACGTCGATGAAGCATCCCGTTTCGTACGGCGGCCAGACAGTTGCTTAATGGATTAGAGCTCCAGGTCAATACAGAATCGGAGCAGGTCCATAGACACCATGTTGAAACTGATGCGTGCCCCAGAAGAGCCAGACCCAGTACCAAGAGAGCCGGACCGTTTATGAATACTCCTTTCGTAGAGTCGGGCAGTAGTAAGTAACTGGAAGCTCCGTAGCAAAGAATCAGACAGATCATGCCAAAGATGTTGGTGTACCAGCGATTAGGCCCACTCTTGGTCGAGCTGGTAAAAAGCCGAAGATTCGTGTTAAACTCCAATTGATGTTCGCTATAAAGAGCCCATCTTAATGACACAGAGTGGACGAACGCCATGCTGTCAATGCAGAATGTGAGGATAACGTTGAAAACAAGCGACAGGGCCTCTTTTGCAGTGGTGTCAATGTCAACGTGCGAAGCAAGCTTTTCCTTTCGTGTTGCAAGTACGTAAATACCAGACGCGATGCAAGCGAGGGCGAGAAGGCCGCCTATGAAGACGCCAATAACGCACTGAAGGCGGGTAGAGGTATTAACATCGTAATGTTGGTCAGTTGTGTTGATTGGCTCACTGTGGGTACTGGCAAGCTTATAATCCTCCTGTTGAGGCTCGTTGACGTCGGACTCTTGTGTTGGAGCTGAAGCAAGCCCTGCACATTCTGTTTCTGCTTCTAGAAGCATCTGGGTTTCGTCAATCTGGGTGTTCTTGATCTTCGAGCTCCATTGCTGAAGCTCATGTGTTTCGGTGTAGACATGAGGACCGCTCTGGTGTACGTGTCTTGAGAATTGTTGCGAGGATCCATGTTCACCTGACTCCTCTTCCCTGGCAAGCAAATGTTCGTTCTCGCCAGTTAGCGTGCTCTCGACGTCAGTCCTTGCCAATTTCTGGCGCTCCATATCACCGTGAAGTACGTAAAGTGCAAATGGCAAAGCTGGTAGTTTTGATTTGGGTTTAGTTAGAGTGCAATAGTGAATAAACCCCAAGCCCAAAAAAGCCCCGTTATAGGAGGGGTTCATTAATGCCTCGTTCCTGATAGGACTTGAATTATTTACCCTGGTAGGACTTGAGTGATTTAACCGGGGGCTGAGAGGATGTCTTTGTTCTATTGGTTCAGATGCGAGCTTGGCTTACCCTGTACAGAATGTCATACGACTATTAATGAAGCGTTATGTAGAGTAAGCAAGCCTCACCAACTGTGCATGACTGTTCTGGTGTCCTTGAATGACTGCACCAGAGCTGGGAGAGGGGTCGGGCACAACTGAGAGTGCCTGACATATTGAGAGTAGCGGGAAATTCTGTTATTTTTATGGTATGCTTTAGGATCTCTGTGTAAGTCTCGTGGATTCTTGTGATGATAAAGGATGTGTATATTGCTAGACTGCTCGTAATAGTTGACTTGCGATGTCTGTTATTTAATAACAGAGCGAAAAAAAAACTCTATATAAGTGGAAGGGTTAAATGTAAGCAGAATCGTGATGAGATGGTCCTAGCTTACGCGCGAAAGTCGACTTTATATTGCCCGTAGTTGCAGCATTCGGCATTTTCTCTTTGTAGAATGGCCAAGACGTATGCTTGCCCTAGAAGTAACTCAACAACCCGTTTTGTTATCTAGATTTATATTTCTAAATCTCGCAAGTGACTCCTGAAGTTCACTAAGACAGGAGAGCAGTTCTCGCCGCCAATCGCTTATTCAAAGACACTGCCCTGATTGGTCAGACAGTATAGAACGAGACTCTTCCTCGCAGAGGTAGCTATTGGCAAAAGGATATTCCAGCCGGGCCACTCACAGTTTCACGACGTAAATCAGTATATTTATTCTTATCCCTCTGACATGCGACGATTACTGAGCCTGTGCTGACAATAACCTCTTCTTTATCATCGCATTGAGGAAAACTCTTACAAAGGATTCCGTTTCATCTCAAGTCGCTCTCAGCAGTTTGTTTTTCTCATCACCTGCCCCATCTTAGCCACCATGCGAATGAGTGATCGGGAAGCTGGCCCAGCGATTAGAGCAAGACTTGAGCCTTTGGGTCGAACAGCTCTGAGCATTATCTATGCCGATAAATCTGAGCCTCGAGTGGCCATCAAAGCCACCGGGTTCTGGTTGGACGGGGAGATGTATGACCACGCAGCTCTTGCTGAAGATACTAGCGAGACGTTTAAACGCGAAGCTACCATATACGATGCCTTGGGCACACATCCACACCTTCTCAAATCGTTTGGCGTTGCATACCTTCCCGCTGGTCACGGCAAAGAGTCAGAGCCTGTGCCTGTGCCTGTGGGGAAAAGGGAAGCCTGGGCCGTGAAACTCGAGAGAGCCCCTCACGGCAACCTCCGTCAGCGGATTCTACAGGGTGATGGACTACCTATGGCACAGCGATTGAGGATGACTTTGGACCTTGCGGATACCCTGCAGTATGTGCATAGCCGAGGCGTGATCTGGGGAGACATCTCGACACGGAACATCCTTCTCTTTGATAACCACCACATCAAACTTAGCGACTTTGCCGGCTCGAGTCTACGCGATGTATATCCAGACCTTCTCTTTGCCTGTGAGCCTCGCTACTGGATCCCCACGACAGATCCCCCAAGCCCAGAACGAAGCACGTTTCAGAGGGAGTTGTTCGCATTGGGCACTGGTATATGTGAGATCACTGAGTGGGAAGTGCCGTATGGCGAGGTTGAAATCGAGGAACTACAGGAGAAGTTAATGCTTGGGGAGTATCCACATATAAGTGATGACAATCCCGCACGAAGTGTCATCCAGGGGCTTTGGAGTCTGGACTACACCTCAGTTCAAGAGGTTGCTGATGCGCTTCGCAAACTCATAGCTACTACATAGGTGATTGCTGGCCATAAGGTTATTTCAGGTGGCTAAACCACATTACGAGGACAAAACGTACCCTCTGTGAATATTGGCTTCTACCCAAAAAGCTTGGACGATAACCAAGTTTGGATAAGTAGTAAGAGTCCTGGGTCAGATGCGATCTTGGGCTGTACATCTACATCACGGAGAATGTCTTGTTTGTGAGAAAGCGAGATAGAGCCCGATTAGTATTTATCGTCACTTCAGATTAAATATGACCATTCAGAGACTGGACTTCTCATCAGTTTGGCCCGATTGAGCTGAGGGTCTAGAGATTCGGGCCATCGGGTTGTGGACAACGTGTTTTGAACTAGGTTCTGTTCCGCTCAGTTCATCCAACCAGGACTCCACTGCTGCAAGGTTCTTTGGGGTGATAGAAGCCACTTTAGAAATAAACACCCAATCACGACAATGACATTCCGGAGCACTGACGGAGCTGTCTCGGTCTTTGAAGAAATCCGTCGGCTAAGTGACCCCCACTATTCCGATGCCCCATCCGTTCCGATACCCCGCTACACTAGGCCCCGGTGCCCCATGGGGAAGATGATGAAATGCTGGAGCTATAAGAGGTTGACGCCTCGACTCCATATGAACTTAAAGTTATCTTTCGTGGGCCGATGCAGCCATGTATATCTCGAATTATCTCAGCATACCACTATTGGCTGGCGTCTTTCTCGTCGGCATAGTCCTCCATGCCTTAATTAACGTCTTCAAGTCCCCTCTCCGCGGCTTGCCTGGGCCATGGTACTCTCATTTCACTCATCTCGTCCTCAAATATCAGATTCTCGCTGGCAATCGCGTTCATTACATACACTCACTGCACCAGCGCTATGGCCCAGTCGTACGCGTTTCGCCAGGAGAGGTCGCTGTCAGTGACCTAGAAGCGTTCTCAAAAATCCACAAGATTGGCTCTGGCTTTCTCAAGTCGGCTTGGTACGATGGCATAACTCCCAACCGAGAACCGGGTATTTTTGTCATGAGAGATCCTCACCAACACGCTGCTCGAAGACGACTCTTCGCTCGTGCCTTCAGTGTCAGCTCGCTGTTGACCAATTGGGAGTCGGAAATTAGACAGAAGACTGAGCTTGCAGTGAGCAACATCAAGCGAGATGCTCAGAGTACTGGGGCCGATGTGTTCAAGTGGTGGACTCTCATGGCGACGGATGTGATTGCTCACCTTTCGTTTGGAGAATCATTTCGAATGCTGGAGCTGGGCAAGGTATGTCATTGTCAAGTTCTGATCAGGCTTTAGACTCAACTACTCCAGCAAACTCCCTACATCGATGCAATCCAGTCAGCGCTTCTTGTAAGCGGAATTCGGGCAGAGCTGTCTTGGATTTATCCAGTTCTTCAGCGTCTGCCTTTCCAAGGTCTAAAGAAGTTACTGAATGCCGACAACGTTGTCTTCGAGCACGGTTCCATTGCTGTTCGAAATATGCAGAGCGCAGGGGACGGCCTCAGCAAGGCGAATCTGTTCAGCCAGATGCTGGCCGAGTCTGACAGCCAGGAAAAGACAAGTCTCTCCACAACGAGCGTGCAGCAAGAAGCGAGCAATCTCATCGTCGCTGGGTCGGACACTACGGCTGTGACCTTGACGTATCTCATCTGGGCCGTTCTCAAGCAACCCCAGCTTCAAGCTGAACTGGAGCTCGAGATATCAGAGCTCAGTGATGAGCTGACATTTGAAGAGCTCAAGAGTGCGCCGATTCTTAACAGTGTGATTGAAGAGACACTTCGTCTGTATGGCGCAGCTCCTGGTGCTCTTCCGCGTGTCGTGCCTGGCAAGGGTCTTGATGTTTGCGGTCATTATATTCCTCCCGGTACTGTCGTCAGCACTCAGGCGTTCACATTGCATCGCAACGAAAACATCTTTGACGATGCACAGAGGTATGATCATCGTTGGTTCCTTCGATTACACGCTAACATAGCTATAAGGTTCAATGGGTATCGTTTCATGGACAAGTCCACGCTGACAGCGGCGCAAAAGACTGCTTCATCTCCATTTGGTGCTGGATCACGAATCTGCATTGGCCTACACTTGGCTTGGATGGAATTGCGACTTGGTGCTGCGCTATTCTTCCGCGAATGCCGTGGCGCCAAACTAAGTCCTGAGATGACTGACCAAATGATGGAGATGGAGAACAGGTTCTTGATTGCGCCCAAAGGCCACAAATGCATTGTCAAGTTATGATGACAGGTTTCGAGGATGTAGCAGTCTGTTGCCCGCAACCCTGTAGTGAGACTTGAAATGACTTGTGTAAATCAACATTCTTATATCTGATTAAGGACCAGAGCTATTTTCGTATCTACCTACATGGAAAGAAGCGGGCGACTGGAATAATAACATATTGCCCTCTGATTGGTAAAACGACCGAAATTTCCACCAGCTAGACTGAATACGCAGCATGGCTTCGATAAGCGCAGGCCCAGTAGATCTAAGTGAGCAATAGTCTCTAGTTAGAAACCAATAGCTTGTGTAGCTGAATAATTTAGCAAATTATCAACCCCTGATTGCCGTTATTAAAAAAGATGGCATTCCTCGCTTTTGAACTTGAACTTCTGTCGCGATTTTGCCTCACCCCACGCTCATTTATCTGTTGGTTGCTCAACCATGTCCAGTCGTTCCCACGATGCGGTTCTCACTCCACGCTTTGGCCATCTGCTTGGTATCAACCCAGGCCCACTTCGCTCTGGCGTCGCCCTGCAAGCCTTTGACGACTACTGCGCTCGCTGCAACAACCACGACTACTGCTGTCGAGGAGGCTTCCGCGACCACTGCCATTACTGACGGCTCTACCTCTACAGTTGCTGGAGAGACTACCACTACTGCCATCTCTGATCTTTCCACCACCCTCACGCTCAGCGAAGGCTCAACAACCACTACACTTGCCGAAGAGTCCACTACCACTACTGTTGCTCAAGACACAACCACCACTGCCGTCACTGCCGAGCCAACAACCACTACCTTTGAGGTTACTACAACGACCGCTGCTGAGACTACTACTACAACGGAGGCCCTCGAGGGGACTCAAATTTCCGCCCTTTTTGCCGACGACACCGAGAAGGATACATATATTGATCGATGGGGCGGTTGCTACAGCACTCCTCAGCAAGGTGGCTCGCCCTCCAAAGCCCGCTTCCAACTTGAGCCCGACACCAACAGACTCTTCACTTATCTCATTGACGACAGAAAAGTCTACCTCTTCACCGTTATTCCCGAGGGCCCCAACTATGCCTTCGAGTTTGACGAATCAATCAACATCGACCCGTATCCTAATGCTTACCACTACGTCAAGTGCGTACCCGATGCCAGCAGTGTCCTCAGCTGTGAATCTGAAAGTGGCCCAACTCCTATTGTTTGGTACTGGGATGAGAGGAATTCGAGGTACTTCGGAAACAGCGACCCAGACTATGACCAGCATCCACTTGTGAACTTCAAACTCGGTTGAAACTCTGAGATGGTATTCTCTGCGTGACACTATTCACTAGGCCGTGTATGATGTTTCGTTGAGAGGAGGAAAGAGATGAAAAGTGAGAGAGCCTTGTTGGTAGGTGGCTGATGCACTCAAGCTTATATGTTCTATGTATATATTGATTCATTAAATACCTTTAGATATAACTATACAACCAGACAAGGTAACGCCTTGAGTTCGCCCTCTAATCATGGCAACTACCAACACACCGAATCCCATTGACAATCAGACAGCACTGACGTGTTTACTTGCACGCTTTGCGTCAGTCGTGCCCGTATCGCCAGACTCTGACTCACTCGCCGGGCCAAGGCTCTCGGGCTCAGCCAGACGCATCTCGAGATCCGGATGCTTGGTCTTCCACCTTTTCATGTACCAGACTCCTCCCATCAGGATCGCCCACATGGTAAACTCAAACACTGTCGCCGCTGGGTATCCATTCGGGAACTCCGGTGCTTCGACTGTTGGAAATGTGAAGAGTGGGATCCATATCTGATTACAGAAGCCAAGTGTCATCATAGACGAAATGATGAGTCCACGTTCGCCGTAGTTTTCCTTCAGCGTGGAATTGACCCACGAGTAAAGGATCGGCGACGCCATGCCGGAGAAACCACCAAAATAAAACGCAACGAACTTTAGGCCATCAGGTACACTCCATATAGACAGCACGATGCATGCAAAGAACACAAAGGATGCCTGGAACGTCCAAAGCCCTCGAAGGCTAAGGCAGCCCGCCAATGTTGTGCCGAGCCAGGAGGATATGGCGCGGAGAAGGTCGATAAACGTTGGGAGGATGTTGACGAGTTCGATTGAGTAGCCGGCGTGACGGAGCCAGAGGGCCATATAACCAGTCTAGTTCAAGGTAAGCCATGCTTCGAAATTATCGAGGGGCGGGAGATCAAACTCACCCAATAATGCGCCTGACATAAGAATATGTAGCACGAGACGCAGATCCACCACATAGGACGGCTCAAGGTGTACTTGAACGTCTTCCACGTGATTCCCTCCTTCTCGACAGTCGGTATGCGCTTCAGAGCAAGAGCATGCTCTTCCTCAGTCATATACCACCTTCTGGGGGATGTAGGCAATCCCGGCCAAACTACGAATCCCAGAAACGCCAGAGGCAACGTGATAATGCCCTGCACAATAAACAGCCATCGCCAGCCAGCACGCCCGAAAACGCCATTAAGATTTCGGTATGCAGCAGCTTGGAGATATCCAGAGAACATGGAGCCCAGTGAGTTGCCCATGAACCATACGCCCGCTCGTTTGAAGAGTTCTTCGTTCTTGAACCACGAGCCAACTGCGTCGACAAACGTCAGTACCCAACATGGATAACGGCTTTAATTATTGTTGCTGTGCAAAGACTTACGGATCAGATGGGTGCCACCAAACGAACTTGCCTCGAGGAACCCAGTTAGGGCCCTCAAGATATACAGTTGCCAGCTATGCTGGATCTCGGATTGACAGAAAGCGATGACGGCCCAAAGTATCTGGAGCGAAGGAAGCAAGAATGGTGCCCTGTCATAGTTAGAGTCTCCCCTTTGGATGGGTAGCAGGTGTCTTGGCTATGACTTACAGTTTGCCTTTTGTCTGGAGCGTCATTAATGGGATCTGACCCAAGACGTACGCCGTGTTATCTGCATGCAGCATTTCGGATCAGCCCTATAACCTGAAGCGCGGACAACCATAACTTACAAGCAACCACATAGTAGTTTAGCTCATTGCCAAATGCGTTTAGATCCTCTCTCATGCCTGAAACATATGCGTTTGTGATATTTTGTTGTCCAAGGAACTTGAACGAAGAGTCAGTACGTGGCCCCATAGTTTGAGAGGCATCAACCGAGACTGACGCGGCAAAAGACTGGTAGGAGTTAGTGCATAGCCAGACTAACATTGATATTGTGAAACTTACAGCTCAGAGATCCGAAGACAAGGATGGCGAGATCAAGCTTGCGAAGAAGCTTTCTCTCTTCTTTGGGGTACTCCGACGCTGCATGATTGTTAGCACATACCCGTAAGATCAGATATGAAGAACGCACGGTACCAGTCAAAGACGGACACCACCACTGCCCCGACTTTGTTCTTTTTCAAGGCTGCGACGACGCCCATTTTCGAAGTTACCAGGTCAAGCAGTATGTCAATTGAAAGCTTCAACGGGACGGCAACGGAGATAAAATTCATTACATGAGCATAGTCTTATACCATCACCCATAGATTGGAGATTCCTGGGAATCTCGCATTGATCTGCAAGTATGGCGAGCTCGTCCGCCGAGACGTAGTATTGACGGGGACCATCTTCATCGCGACATTTTCTCGGTCCGCGGTGCCTGATTTGGATACCGGATAAGTAGAATCAGATATCCGCACATCAAAGTATCCTATGAACATGCGCGTGCGAACTGTATGGAGGGTATAGTGCATGCCAATGGAACTATCTGTGCAGGATAGGGAAAATATGTTTGTTGATCGAATGGCAACATCTCCTCCACTTGGGATACTACCACTGTCTGGCCAGCGATATGTTGCGCTGCACCAAAAGGTGGAGAAGCTTCAGCCTACTTATCTATTGCGACATCAGCAGGTGATATAACGCAAGTTATATCTTCTCAAGACTGAGATCGGTGAGGTTCATTTAAACAGTGAATTAGTCAAGACTTGTACATAAATTTCATCAAGTAATAGAAAGCAACTAGAGTCAACTACAGCCACCACTGCCATTGTTGAACAATTGCGAGATGATCTCCTTATCAATTTAAAAGCTCAACTAAAATTCGTAATTAATTACATATCAAATAAATAATTCTTTATAAGTGCTTATTACATTTTCAGCTTTAAAGATATCCTGAAGTTCTTTTAGTCTTGGGAGAGATTACCTTATACCAATGTGTTAAAAAAAAAGCTCTTATTGCGTAAACTCATCTACGCAATTACTACCTCTGGATTATATCTTATGTTGTTTCTAACTGGCCAGGAAACTACTCATACAGCGATAAGCAATACATTATATATCTAGATCTTAATTAAGTAAAAGTAAGTGATTACTTCTGTATTATTTTAGAATGTCTTCAGCAAAGGTGTTTTAATAATTTCGGAAATACAGAAGCCCTGAAGTTTAATAGTATATGTTGGAAGACCTAAGTAAGGCTTAGTACTAGATACTATTTTATTTCAACTTAGAACTATATATGATTAATGTTAAAGGGACTAGTAATTTGATTGTAGTGTAAAAGCTAAAGATATATATGTAATAGTAATCTAACCTTTCTTGTCATAAGACAAGTCAAATGATTATCAGAAGAATAAAAGGCTTTGAGTAGTTAGAATCCTGTCCCCCACTCTATGAAATATTACACCATCTCCGTCTATGGCTTCGTGCATGCTGCGCAGGCCCATTCTCCGACAGGAGGCATACCAGCAAGTCCAGTTGCAAAAGAAATAATGCTCTGGAGATTATCATCGCAGAAGGACCCGCAGATACCAGCACTAGGGCACGAAATAGTCCAATGAATCCTTGCCTGTGTAGATGCCTTATCCCTCTTCCCATCAGGAAGCACACTCACCAACACAGTCCCAGTCACGGGGTACGTGTACTCCAGGTACTCAAACTCATAGTCGGGCTCGCATATCCCCTCGTTTTGGCACCTGCCGGCGTATCGGCCCGTCTTGGTCACACTTGTCTTCGCAACCGCAGGCGCCACGGCTTCGATCAGAGTCTTCTTCATGCTGGGGACATTCTCGCGCGCCGAGAAGAAGCAGTCGTCGAATGTAATACTGCAGTCGTTGCCGATGCTGTAGGACTTCCCTTTGCACTGGAGACCCTCGTCGTCGTCGTTGATGTGGCTGAATGCAGCCTCGGGCGTCCAGTTTGCGACGTCGGAATTGGTGCCCTGCACGCGCACCTGGATCTCGTCTTTGGACATGCCATAGTCGGTCACCACCTGGAAGTCAGTTTTAGGCGCGGGAGGCGGGTTGTCTGGCGGGTGGAAGCAGATGTAGGCGCTGGTACAGGCTGTTCCATCCGGAAGCGCGAACGCCGGCTTTCCGTGCTCGGCCCAGCACTTGAATTCGTTTCCAAAGGTGTGCTTTGCATCGCCTGCGTAGCTCTTGGACTCCTGCCAGTCTTTGATGGCTGGGTTGATTGCGACCTGGAAAGTGTCGCCGTTGGAGAATGTGGCGGCAACGCCACTTGATCTCCATGGGTACGCACCGTCCCAAGGCACGTTTGCAATCATGTCTGGCTGCACCCATTTGGTGTCACCGCCGCCTGGGTTGTAAGACCCAGCATAGTATGCCATCTCGTTTGACTTGGCGGTGCCATCATCTCCGATGCCGCAGTCCACGAGCATAAGATGTTCGTCCGGTCGGTAGTCTCGTGAATTGATGGTTGCGGCTCGAGAGCCTGAGAGTAGAAGGAAAATGGTGGTTTTGATGGAAGTCATTGTTGTTCAAATGAAGGTGGAGGCTCTCGTGTGACAAGGCAGAGTGTGAGATGCAAGAATTGTCTGAGTTGTAAGTTGCGAGTGTTCTTGTTGAGAATACTATTCCTTACGACGACAACAACTCAGATATATATACTGTATCAGACATTCTGTTCGGCTTTGGGTCTCCCAATGGAGGCTAAACTCTGAAATCCAATGACATGTCAGAATCGTATTCTCTTGATGATGTAGCATGGGAGGCTCTGGCGTTGGACCTTGGCTCTGCCCTGAACTTTTCCTGACTCGGGCTAGCGTTACTAACCTCCGCTGACTTCTTCTCCATAGCCCCATTTACTTCATTTCCCTTCAGCCTTAGTTGCCAGGGTATACCATCGGAATTTTCCATCCGGCATACTCTTTGGTCCCAAAAGTCGAGAGTCCAACACTTGGCAATACCAAAGTGCCGTCAAGAGTGGGTCTGACACCTGAGCCCCTGAACATATCTCGGCTTCACCGTCATCCCCGTCTTCTCCGAGCTTGTGATTCGTCAGAAAGACCCCGATGACAACACGAGGGCTGAAGCACTTTAAGCTTATTTTGGGCAAAGAGTTTGTCAAATCAGCTGTGCATACTCCGTAGGCTGGCGCGAGTTATTACGCCTGTAACACTCATTAACATCATCCTGTAATTATCCAAGTAGGATTTATTTATCCCGCTGTTCTGGAGCCTAACATCTGGTCAAGATAACAGGATTGCTAAGAGAACCTGCGACTACTTATCTCAATCGTTTTATGTCTAAGCCTTTGTAGATTATGGTTCGTACAATTAGCAGAGGTCAAGTTACGACGCCTTGTATCGTGCTAACCTCCAAGACCCTCACAGGCTGTAATCTAACACACAGACTGCAACGGGTTTGTTGTGGACCACCACACTCTATCTGTACTTAGCCCGGTAGTCAGGCACGGCTAATAAAAACTGTATAAGCCAACCAATTGTGTACGTGCCTCATGGCTACGAGCCGTTTCCACTAACACTAATGCGACAACCGAAACCCTCCAATCAGAAATGCATCTTGTATTACCCGCTGGCTATGCATCCACATCCAGAACCTCAGTCAATGCTCCCTGAACTCTCCGCTTCGTAACGGAAATTGGCCGCATTCAACTGTTCCTCTGTCAGTCCATAAGATGCGAGTAGAAACCAATCCATTAAGCAAGAGCCAACCAGATGGCATGTTCCCTATCTCATGAGCGTACATCCTAATCACCTACCCAGAAGGCTAGGCCAGTCGAAATTGGCCAGAAGAAAGGGATTTAAGAATTGACGCGTTGGCAACCGAGAAGCCATAAGGGGTGCACCCTGGGTTTGACTGCGCCTTCGAGGTGGCCGCTCGTCGACCCGAGTTCACTATGACGGCAAGAAATGGCATGATTGGACTAAAGTGGAAGGGGTTGGTCAATTACTTTACCTCGCCAAAGGGAAAGAAATTAAACTGCATTATACGAACAACATTGTGCGAAGATATTCAGAAAGACGGATGAGTATATGGCGGAAATTAGGTTTCAGAAGCAGCCTATTACTAGCTTTCAGGTCTCAGCCTTTAACATAATGCTGGTGTCTCGGGCCTTCTTCCTTGGGCCGATTGTCTGCACCAAAGCAACAGACGAAACGAGCAGCGCACACTCGCTGCTCATAAAACCGGCTGTGATGGTTACACAAAGTCCCCTTGGGTTATCGCTGAAAGGATTATCCCCCGCTCCGACTATATCAGCGTCAATATCAAGCATCAAATCTTGATCGGTAGGCAGGCAATCGTCATCTGAATTCTCCCAACTCCCGATTTGATCTCGGCCTGCATATAGTTCGACCTGTATGATCTTGGAGTGGCTGTTTGTGGCTGGCTGACGGTGCGGGGAAACAAGCACTTCCAGTCTCGTGGACGCAATTGCGTGGCCGGTGAGTTTACCGAGAGCCGTTTCCTCTTCCAGAGACCGCAGCGTAGGAAGTGCGAAATGGATCTTCCCAATCCCAACAGCTAGTTTTTGTAGGTTAGTAAATACCATCGATTACGACTGAGGCTAACTACCCTTTCCTGCAACTATGGCACCTTGGCTTGAAGGGCTGATAGTGACGGGAAATTCGCCATCGGAAATAGCGGCGTTTCCGTGAAGGGATGTCACAACAAACTCGCATGGTCCGGGGAGCGTCGACTGCATCTTGTTGCTATCAGGCTCGCATAGAATCAGAGTGGCTTTGCGTAATTCCTGAGCTGGATGCTGTTGTCGGAAGCCAAGCTTATAACAGCGATTGGTGGAGCAGATTTAGGTTAATCCGCTAGCAATGGAGGGATGAGAATGATTGGGCTGAGTAAAGACCTAAGACAGGCTTGCAGACCTAACCACTTGCATCGAAGAGGGCACCCGCACTAATGTGTCAGGAGGTTTTAGGTGAGACATACGTGCTTCATGGTTGTTCAGCTTCTGCTGGCTTTCAAGCCATCGTCAGTTAATTGGCAATTATGAGAATGACTAGTCATAAGGTTTAGTCTAGATCTTATGCTTATTTGATTGTAGATGTCCACTGAGACTTTATGGCTTTTGTATTTTTCAGCTTATCCTTGGCAGTATAACATGGGACTCACATTGGTTATTATAAGGCATTTATTGACGTCTCTTTTTGAGACATGGCAACAAGTTGCTTGGATGCGGTGTCTGACAGTTCTCAGGCAGCAAGTTTGATGAGAAAGCTCTTTTCAGGTGACTAGACGGTCAGCTACCTTGGACTCTCATCCCCTCAGCTATAAATACAGTCACCTCGAGGGTCTGTCAGTTAAGAACATCTCACTCATCTTACACTTACCTCTATCTTTACCATCAATCCTGCACATCACATCACCATCTCAGCAAGCATGTCTGACATTCAGATCTGTACGATAATGCCTGTCCCCGATGACCTTCGGGGCCAGGCAGACATGCTTGCTCTCCAAGAAAACCCCAAGAATGGCCACCAACTGACCGCTGGCGGGGCTATTCCCGGCACGCAGAACCCGCTTGCACTTGCTTTGCCCGTCGGGTCTATGTGGCGAAACAAGCGTGTCCTTCGCGTCAAGTTCCTCAGCGGGTCTGCTGTGGTCAGGCGAAAGATCCAACAGTTTGCTGTGCAGTGGAATGAGTTCTCGGGTGTCACGTTCTCATTTGATAACGCTGATGATGCTGAGATTCGCATCAACTGTGATAACAGTAGGCAGTCATGGTCGTACGTCGGCACTGATTGTCTCAGCATTGCCAGGAATAAACCTACTATGAACTTTGGTTGGTTGACCGAGGAAACTGACGATGCTGAGTACTCGCGTGTTGTCATCCATGAGTTCGGCCATGCTTTGGGATGCGGCCATGAACATCAGTCTCCCGCCGGTGGTATCCCTTGGAACAAAGAGGCGGCATATAAGTTTTATGGCGAACAGAACGGCTGGGACCATGATACAGTGGACCGTAACATCTTTGACTTTTACAGCTTCACCATTACGAGACTCACCGATCTCGACAAAAAGTCAATCATGATATATGCAATTCCAAAGTCTCTCACCACAAATGGATTCTTTGTTGCATCCAACAACGTCCTCTCAGCCACCGATAAAGACTTCATTGGTGGAGTTTATCCCAAGGGCGGAGCTGCCACTTCTGCAGCCAGGACAGGAACAGCCGTTTCGACCTTCAATACCATGGAGGTCAGAGCCTGGAACAAGCCGCAGAGCCAGACTTTTAAGACAGTCAAATTCTCCCAGAGCTTCGAAAAGCCACCTGCGATTGCAGTCGGCCTGAATTGGCTCGACATTGCGAACAATGCCAACATACGCGTCAATGCGTCCGTCGACTCTATTGGAACTGACTCGGCCGTGTTCCATGTTGATTCTTGGGCAGACACGACTCTCTTCTCGGGAGGCTGTGTTGGGCTTGAAGTCGCCCAGGACGACCCAGACTTCCAGCTTGGTAAATTTAGCACCACTGATGACCACCCGTGGAATCAACCGCGTCCTAAGACGTCACGACGAATCAACTTTACTCGGCCATATTCCTCTCCCCCCAAGGTTATCCTCTGGCTCAGCCAGCTAGATATGGATAAGAACAAGAACTGGCGAGTCAATGCGACTGCAACAGGCATCGACGCCAAGGGATTCACTATCAACCTTGATACATGGTCCGATTCTATCTTGTACGCTGCTACTGCTCATTGGATTGCGTATCCTAGCAACAAAGCAGGAGTCGCCAGTGGCACGTTCAACGTGATGGATGTCAGACCTTGGAATCAGCCTCAGTTGTTGAACACAGGCCGTGCCAACTTCCCGGCCAACACTTTCCAGAAGCCTCCGTTGATCTTGATTGGCTTGAACAGTCTTGATGTTGACCATCGCCAGAATCTGCGAGTCAAGTTGGGAGCTACAAACATTTCTGCGAGCGGTATGGACTGGCGTATTGATAGTTGGTTTGATACCACCTTGTATTCTGCTGGCGGTTCTTATATTGCGCTGTCCTGAGCATTGATTGTAGATATTTGTAGTACCTTTTATTAAAATCATTGTTTACCGAGACATTGTAAGAGGATGAAGCAAGGGAAGCAAGGAAACCTATACCAGTGCGTAATGTCAACCGACGTTGCGCCATAGGCTGAGCCGTGCATATTACTAGTGTTTGTGTTTCAGGATAAAATTAGTCCGTCCGCACTTGCAAAACGTAGCAATCAATTAAATGAGATTGAGTTCAGGGTAGTTGTAAAACAGCGATCGGATATCCGGCACACTATGCTGAACTGCCGATGTATTAAACTTTTGCTAGACAAGGGAAATACAATTATTCCTATAATATATAAAGTTTATAGAAGAAGCTTCTCGTATTACAGGGGTACCAGCTTTCGTAGAACAACAATAAAGACAGAATGATTCCCCTTCAGGTTATCCCTGACACACATTCTATCTTCCAGTCTACTGGCAACAACAAACTCTTTCTTTTTAACAAGAATCTCAGGCATCGAGGGTAAGTTGACTTCCTAATTCTTACAACACAAGTAAGAAGAAACATATACTAATAATCCAGCAGCCTTCCATCAATCATGCTCGCCAAAGCCGTCCTCCTCGCCGCATTCGCATGCAATGCATGGGCATCGCCCTACGTCGTCACCAACCCAGAAGATCTGAAGAACGACTGGCACAGCAATGACTACACCGCAACTAGCGACAAGGACCAGATGGTTCATTGGAAGTTCACCATCGAAGGACACAACGCCGTCCCCGACCCTGGCGACTTTTCAACCGTTTGCAAGGGCGTGAAGCAGCAGCTGTGCGGCGAGCCATGCACCCAGCCCGGGGCCTTTGTGCCATGCAAGGATAAAGCTTATGAGGCGCGTCAGTGGTTCAATGGCAATGGCACTACTGTTGAAGTGCGCCGTACAACATTCCCTGATGCTGGGAAGAAGGTCATCACCAGTGCTATGGCCAATATTACTGAACAGATCGTGGTTGGCACGGTGCATTACAAGCTGAAGTTTGGGGATTTCCAGAAGCAATTCATTTCTACATTTAATCCTCCATCGGTTTAGATTTAAGCTTTCTTTTACACTGGGATGTTCTAAGCTCCTATTCTTAATGCTTACCTAAACTATCTAGTACTATATAAATATACAAGTTAGTTGCCCAAAATTACCTACTAGCTATAGCAATACAAACAGAATTTATAGTAGATATCTTGTGCTTCTGTGGCTGAATCTTGCTCTTTAATATCTGTCGGGATGTGGAGGGCGCTAAGCTTGAATCAGCCGGGCTTGCTACCATGAGAGTAGCCAAGACGTCGTGGTTAGCTTCGTTTAGAATTTGAAGACTGCTAATATCATGTAGTATCGACATGTTCGACTTTTGCCCCTTCTAGCTACGGCACGGTCATGGCTTGTGACAAAGCCGACATGTGCTGCATCCAAGGCACGACTTTACTCAAGGAGACTCCAACATCATTCAGACGACAATAAATAGATAGCCACCCAAAACATTCCCGTTCACGACCAAGCCACGCCTCTTTATTCTCCCCGACATTGCAAATAAGCCGGATGGTACGAATTCTCTCTGCCGCTACCTTTCCCTTTCCAATCAGTTTAACACCAAAGGCATGGTTGCAGCTACTTCGACATGGCGGCACGGCGAGATTGCGACCCAGATATTGCATCTGGTAGTTAATGGCCACAGTGAACTTGCTAGACTTGAATGCGCATGTGCACCTCGAGTCACATTACCATTTAGCAGATCACATTTGCAGTCTGATCAAAATGCAACGTTGCGCTCAAATCTCGATCGACAAGTCCCCGCATATAGTCAGGGGTAGACGTTCCGTGATTAGACCATGCATTGCTCGAAACTATTTATTTCCGAATTTCATGCGGCCCAAACAAAAGGACCAGTTACGCGCCGCGTGGGTATCCAAACTAGGTGTCATGAAACAAATACTAAATGACTGTATTTTCCGCGACAAAACTTCCCCGTGGAGGAGAAAAGCGCCTGCTGCTATTCGCCACGTGCCCCAGGAGATCAGCCAGGGCCGGTCCCAGCATCATAAGCTCCAGGTGTTTATCTCAAGGAGGATCCGTCTGTCTCCCTGGTCTTTCATACCTTATCATGGGTTCTAATGGTATCGGAAACAAAGCCGGTTTCATCGCACCGGCTATGCAACTGCCAATTATCATCTATCGTTAACCAACAGGTTTCATTTTAAGTGGAAGCTCATTTTCTAAGGGATCGATACTGAATGCACTGGTCAGGAGCTATAGAGGCCAAGTCTAAATCTCCTGACTACTGTTTTACCTGCATGAACTCATCCTACAATGTCGAGTGACAGCCCCTTATTGGCTCACGTGAAATGAATAGCAGCTGGCTTTTCTTTTGAGGGAAGATTCGGATTAGGAGACAAAGATGGAGAACCACGAGATACGCGCTGAAATTAACCACCAAGAATACTGAATACAAATATGCAATGTCTCCTTCAATGCTTAATGCCTGTTCAGATAACTATTGCTCTATCACGGTAGCTAATCATCATCACTGAGATTCGTCACCTTCTTCAACAGACCACACAAGAGAGATATCTTGATTCTTCTCAATCTTTGAAGCCAATATGAAACTCTTTAGTGGGTTGCAGGCTTGCCTCCTTGGAGTTCTTACCCACCACGCTGCACTATCATGGGCGCTATCAGGAGAGGCGAAAGCAATGGTTGAAGACTCTATGGAGTGGATGGATAGGTTCTACGATCCCAAGATCTCACAACTATATGATCTCAACTCAAACGCCGCAATGAACCACGAGACACTAGCCTCGACATGGTATGCGGTTGGACTCCTTGCACGGAACGGCGATGGTGATGCCTCGAGGGCTGAGGATGTCATAAGATACGTCATCAAGGACCAGCACGATAATCCCAAAGATTTGTGGTATGGCGACTATACACGAGAACCGGAGGAGCCAACTGTTGGAACAGCATGGTACCCTGCCCGCATGTACGGATCGTGGGACCCAAACTGGCGAGGCTTCGTCGGTCTCAGCTTCATCACCATATACGAAGAGTTTGGCGATCTATTGTCTGAAGATTTGAAGGGGCTTATGCTGGACAGTCTATATAATTGCAGCATTGGCGACTCATACCGCGAGGGTGGTGTCAACGGAGATAACCTCTATCCATCTTACAGCAACCCAGCAATCATGCGTGCGATTGGCACAAGCTGGACCGGTCGCCAAGTAGGCGATGACAACATGACACAGGCTGGAGAGGATTATGCAACTAAGATCATTGACCTCTTTGACTTGCATGATACGCTTTCTGAATTCAACTCAGCGACTTACACCGGCATTTCACTCTTTGGTCTTACGCTGTGGTGCAGGTATGGCCATGAGGATAGTATTCTTTCCCAGAGAGGCCCAGATCTCCTGCGCGGCGTCTGGAATTACACGTCGCAACTGTGGAACCCGTCGATGCGGAACCTCGCTGGGCCATGGGACCGCTCATATGCTTTCGACATGACCAAGTCTCTCGGCATCCTATCTCACTTTCTCGCACCAATCATCGGGAGGAAGGAAGCGGGTGTATGGCAGTACCCGGAAGTCATGAGCCATGCCCGTGACTGGGCTTGGGCGCCACTCATTGCCGTCCACTCGGAATTTCACAACTCGTTGCTCTCGGATGATCTTAAGGAGTCATTGAAGACATTTGATGGAGAGAGGACATACGAGGGGAAGGCCTACTATCCGCCCTACGACCTTGATACACGCAATATCACGACGTGGCTCAGCGAGTCGCTCATGATCGGAGCTCAGTCGTATAGAACGAAGAGCGCCAACGGACCATCGAATAACAAGGCCCAGTTCCATCCCGCTGTTGCACATTGGTCTTATGGAGATGATAACATCGGATGGCTCAGCGTAAGTTACGACGTTTTCAGAATTCACTTCTACATTTACTAACACAACACCTAGCTCCGCCCTACTGAGGCCCACGTCCTGATGGAAGTGTCGCCAAAGAAGCTGAAAGTGACTTATCCCGAGGGCACTAGCAGTTCCGTATTCACTTTTGTGGCCTCTCCCTCACTTGCGAAGAGGGATGTCCAGTCGTGGGCTGACATTCAAGGCATCTCGATATCTGTCTCTGGAAATGCAAATCCCGTGCCAAAGGTCACATTCACTGGCCGGTATGGCGGTTCGGGAAGTCCGATTTACGACTTCAATTATTGGAGTCTCGTCCACAGTATGCCTGCTGGATTTGAGGGCGTCCCTGAGATTACCATTGAGTTCGAATGAGACGTGAACCTGGTTCAAGGCTAGTAAGAGGTTTTTTCGTCAAGCAGTAGACATATAATTAGAAGGTAGAACCTGTACTGTATACACTTGTTTTATAGATTTCCGTCATCATCAATTTATAATTTCATGAAGCCCTTCGCGTAGAAGCATTACGCAAGTAAGCCTCCTACAATCAAGGCGGCAATAGTTATGATAAAAGCAGCCGATCCGGGCTGTAGAGAGGCAGAATCATTATCATCGTCATTGCCAGCGCCGGATTCAGATCCGTTCCCTCCACTCGAACCTGATCCGCTCTTCTGGTTTAACACAAAGATCTCGCCCGTCTTGTCAGAACTGAACCATAGTCGGCCCTTAGAGTCCCACGCCAGACCAACGGGGCGGAAGCAGTCATCCGGACATTTTGAGAGATCTTTGTTGTAGATGATGGGTGTAGTGGCGTTTGTACTTCGTGAAGAAGATGCAGGTTTGCCGTTTTGGAAATCGACGTATGAGACTTTGTAGCCAACCGGTGGGTTACGGTTCCCTAAGGGTGTCAGGAGTGGACTCGGTCAATAGGTAGGGCAATGGGAGCTTACAGCTTCCGTGGAAAGATACATAGGCTCGTGTGCCATTTTCGTCGAACTTCAGGTCTAGAGGCGCGGTGTGCGCTTGGAATGCTAGTACTGGAGGAACGTAGTCGGATTTACATTCCTCGTCAGTGAGGGTGGTGGCATTATCACCGTCAGCCTGTCGATCAGCTGGAAATTGATCGCCTATCTTGAGGTCGCCAAGATTGGGGAAACCATCCGTAGACCAGAGGGTATAGCAAAGAGGGTAGCCGTAATTACCACCCTGATCATCAGAGCCGTTAAGATAGCCGTGGAAATTCATCTCCTCGCCCGGGTTGTCCTTGTGGATATCTTTGCCGTCGCGATGTAGCTCATCAGCTGAATTCTCAACGCTGAAAATGCCGCCTGTCTCAGGATGCTCCGCCACGCCGACGGAATTGCGCAGACCCCAACCGATGATCACGCCATCAAGGTAATCGTAAGGCTTTTTATTGGAATTGCTGCTGAAAGACGAGATGTTAAAGGCACGGATCTGAGAGCGGCCAGAGTCGCGGTCTTCAGCCCCTGCGTCATCGTTCCCATCGCTGCCGCGGGACACGAGGAGCATATCTGGATGTTTCTGCGAGATGAGCAGGGTCCGTGAGGTGTGACCTCCATTTGTCATGTTGGAGACTAGAGTTTGGACGGAAGAGCTGCTGAGCGTGACTTTGGACGGGTCGTAGGGCCACGCAAAGACCTCATCGGACGAAGAAGCATAGATTGTGCGTCCATCTTTGGAGAGGGCGATGCCATGGTTTAGCTAGTATAGTACACTGTTTAGCTGATGTTGAAGAGATGGAAGGTTCGGGATCTGAGTAGCTTACATTGTTCTTCTTTAGTAGAGTGGTCTTCTTTTTGACTTGCAAGCAGGTTCCTCCTTCATCGTCGAGTTCGAAATGGATGATACCATTTCCAGAGTCTATAACAATGAGAGCACCCTCGCTGTCGAATAAAATACCTCGAGGCCTCCTGAGTTCATTGGCAATGATACTGTAGTTCCAGCTATCTTCGGTAACAGGTTCTGGATAAGAGGTTTTGAGGGTCTTGAAGTTGCACTGCTGGGCTGAAGCGATGACGACGAGGAGCGTTATGGTGGCGATGAGAATGGACGCCATCGCAAAACGCGGGGTATCTATGACGTCGGGATCAGAAGGTGGATTGGAATAGGGTTGATGGATGTAACCGAACTATGGGGATGCTGATAAGCCTATCTACCCCGGCTATGGGTAGTAAATGGAAGTAAAGCCGTGAGGGATAAATGAGGATTGGATTGAATAGGATAATAGACTTGGAATAAATGACCAAAGTCGGAAGCTGTCATTGACGACCTTGGCCAAGTCACACGACTTCATTATCCAATAAGACAGAAGACAGGGGCTAAGACATTTTAGGCTAACGCACGATCCTGGCAGATGCACCTAGCTGGCTTACCCTAGATCCCATTTGTTCAGATGTTGGAGGAAACCAATAGCTAGTTATGTCTAGAAGACATGACCTTTAGATATGGCCATAGAAACATACCCCAAGGCATAAGTGATGAAGGAACTGTCTATATAAATTATCGGCGATATAAGCACCAGCGGGGCAGCTTCTTGATCTATTATGCATAATTAAACTAGACATCCTTATTAACATTTAATGCTAGAAACTCATAAATGCATTACTTACAGCTTAGAGATATTTCCAAGATGTATTTAAATAGCCAAATATTGGGGGGCAAAACTAGGTTATTTGATGTCATAGCTTATCTTCAGTCTAATACTAACAATTAACCTGGTTTATTGGTACCACGATTACACCAATAAGCGGAATATGGCTACTATGGCAGAGAAAGTCGAAGCTCCCTCTACCCCCGAGCAGGCTCAAGAAGCAATGCCGAGAAATCATAAGTGCAGGTGTAGCCTTCCTTGATTGCACCCGCCTCCATGCTCGTGGCGTTTAGGGACATTCAGGCAATTTATTGTACCAGCAAGCAATCGAAACTAAGAGGGGACTGTAAACATTGCAAACCCCAGCTCGAGGAATAATGAGGCAATAATCTTCTTGGACTTGTAAGAAAATCGGGGTCTACAGATCTATGCTTCACACATCAGCTTATTAATATCAGCGTATCGAGTTCTGGTTTATAAACGCCCCGGAATTAGAGACCAGATAAAATTAACTAACGCCGATAGGCTCAATTTAGGCATTTCAAATCTGCTAAGTGGCTGATTTTTGGGGATTTATCTGACAGGTTTCTCGTCACTTGATATAGAAGTCTGGGGCGATTCTAGACCTTGGCGGCCATCTCCGCCATTGGACCCTTAGCCTCGAATAACTCAAATTGCTGGCCAACTGGCCATCAATAAAATAATACAGAAGTTCGTCCCAGCTTCCAGGTGGAGTTAAGCCATCCCGCATCAGGAAGCAGGAAAAAAAGTCCCTTGTCTGGCTTCCCCACGGCACCTATTCCGATGCCGTGGTAGCCGGATTCTCGGCGGGTCGTTGATAAGTAGCCCCATCGGGCGATGGATCTGGGTGGCTGCAGCCAATGCCGACGTTCCTGAGTTCTAGCGTGTACGACATTCTCGCTCGCCTGTTGCACGCGCATCACACAACATCCTGGTATGGCACTGATAAGTAACGCTTATCGTCGCTTGGAGGTCTGACGATGACCAATGACAGGCACGATGTGACAGCAAAATGGCAATGGGAACTAGGTCGTTGGTGTCGTACCCCGTGAGCGAGTGCGATAACTAGGTGGGCACGGGAGAAGCGGCAACTGCTATCGGTCGAATCTTCAATTGTGCGACCGATGTGGGGTTTCAAGGCTCTAGAAATACCAGAGCCTGCTCGCTTTGCCTCTCTATGTCTATTTTGCTGTGTCACCTCTGTCCTTTCACCTCATCCACGTCTCCAGCTGTCGCCCATTTCTGGCCATTCCAGAGTCCTACACAACCAAGGAATCAGGCAGGCATGGCATCCTACAATGAGAAGCTCAAGGGCGGGGACCACGAACTGTCCCTCGAGTCGGGCAGCGGCGACATTCCGGCGGTCGAGGGCTTCACTTCATCATCTGACTACGGACATGGCGTCTTAGCAAACCTTCGCCGCTTCGAGGCGCGCATGGACAAGGCTCTCGGCGTCGAGTCTGAGGCCATCGTGCGCAAAACAGAAGAGGACAAACGGCCTGTCCCATGGCACGAGGAGCTCAACATGGCCCTGATTTGGGCTTCGGGTACTATGGGCATCAGCTGTTTCGCCACTGGGTTCCTGGGTTGGGAGTTTGGTCTGAGCTTGAAGCAGAGCCTGCTCATTTACGTCTTTGCCTCTATCCTTGGTGGCTCGGTGTCCTCGTACTGCGCTACCTTTGGTGCGGCAACAGGCCTGCGCCAGGTTTCCGTCTCGCGTTACAGCTTCGGCTGGTATCCCAACAAGATCATTGCCTTCCTCAATGGTATTGAACAGCTGGGTTGGGCTTCTGTTGCCACCATCAGTGGCGGCCTGGCCCTTACTGCTGTAGCTGACGGCCACATATCTCTCGTTGTCGGTGTTATCATTATCGCCCTGGTTTCGCTCGCCATCAGCTT
This sequence comes from Fusarium lyarnte (nom. inval.), assembly GCA_014898885.1. Lineage (NCBI taxonomy): Eukaryota > Fungi > Ascomycota > Sordariomycetes > Hypocreales > Nectriaceae > Fusarium > Fusarium lyarnte (nom. inval.). The sequence continues at coordinate 28,372 of JAAVUB010000098.1, forward strand.
TCTGGGTCTCAAATACATCCTGATCTACGAGCGCTATGCCTGGTGCATCTACTTCATCGTGTTCATGATCATCTTTGGCATGGTGGGACCGCACGCTGATAGCAAGACCCCCGCCTCTAGTTCAGGCATAGATCTCTCGGGCAATGTGCTTTCACTGATTGCCATTGTTTACGGCAGCTCTGCATCGTGGGCGACTATGGCTTCAGACTACTATGCGCACTACCCTGCCAATACATCACGGTTGAAAGTTTGGCTCCTGACTACTGCCGGTATTGGCATTCCTACAGCGATCGGCATGACTGCAGGAGCTACAGTTGCCAGTTCACTCAACAATGTCGAAGCCTGGAAGACCGCATACGAAGACCCTCACCAAGGTCTTGGATTCCTCATCAGAGACATGCTGCATCCTCGAGGCTTCGCCAAGTTGCTCCTCGTTCTGCTATCCTTCAGTGGCATCAACACCAACATCATGTCCCTCTACTCATCAGCCATCTCGTTCCAGCAGATGGCCACTCCGTGTGCCAAAGTTCCTCGATTTGTCTGGACACTTGGCAATTTCGTGATTGTCATAGTCTTGGCTATCGTTGGTCGTCAAAAGCTCAACACATATCTGCAGGACTTCCTGAGTCTCCTGGGTTATTGGTGCACCAGCTACTTCGTCATCCTCTTTGAGGAACACACCATCTTCCGCAAGCGTGACTTTGCCAACTACGATCTTGAGGGCTGGAACAGTCGTGAGAGGCTGCCACATGGCATCGCTGCCTCCGTTGCTTTTCTTGTGGGTGTCGTTGCGTGGTGCATGGGAATGGTAGAGACCTGGTTCACTGGACCACTTGGAAAGTTGATTGGAACTTATGGAGGCGATGTTGCAAATGAGTTGACCTTTGTGGTCACCGCCATAGTGTACCCAGTTGCTCGATACCTGGAACTGAAGTACTTCGGCAAGTAGATTGTAGTGATTAGTATCCGTTATCAGTGGAACATGGATCTCCAACTGTTATACCGTCTATTCTTTCCTAAACATGGGTGTACTAGTCTTGACGATACGTTCCCCCTGTATCATTATCATGACTCTCGGTGCTAGAGATGTCACTTTTTGTTCAAGATCAACAACCCAATCCCGGAAAGTGATGTGCTAGGGTTAGGGTCCAGAAATTGCTTCGAATTGAACGAGAGGGATTGGCTTTCACCTCAAGAATAATTAAAGTCCAGTTGATGCGAACAGCTCGGCTTCAAAGCCATGACGACATCTTCCGGAAGCTTTCAGCACATACGGAAGTCCGAGCCCACCTTGGCAAGGTTCTAGAGCGCCGAGGGGGTCAAGCATATATGGTAGTGGGAGTGAAGACCTACTCTGACGGAAGCTTCGTCACCATGGTCACAGGGCCTTCAGCGTCACGGCCAAGGCCACACTTCCGGTCGAAGTATCAGTGGGTGCTCTCAGGACTCTCGGCTATTTAGACCAGATCACAGATCCTAAGGTCTCACTCGAGAGCTAGAAGCAGATACGGTCAGCAGTAGCGGCAAAGGGCGTTAGAGAAGAGGTTTTTGCACTTCAGTATCGCTTAATCAGAAAGAGGTTGGTCAGACCTCAAGCTATAAGAAATCTCATCATTCCGCAGGAGGGTATATTGGCGGATAAGGGTGAAGGGAACGTTCTAAGTCCATGGTTGTGAATGTGGCTAACAATGACTACGAGCTCACTGAGAACGTTTCAGCGGGGCTACCTCCTCAGGATACACTTCTATTTGCTGGGGATAACTGAGTCACGGAGTGTATGAGCAACATACCTATGTAGCTAGAGTGGAGTTGATGGGCCTGATCGAGATCATGATGTATCTTGGAAAGAATATGATCAGATTATACTAGTTACCTAGAACCCTTCTTGTTTACCTGCTGCGTACTAATAAATCATATTGTGTTGTGCTGTATATAAGCAGTATACATGTGTTTTAATTTAATCGTCATCTAATAGATCCAACCATGATTCAAGGCCCAGGACGCCCCTAAACGCGCAGTGCAGCAAGAGGCCTTAACACAGAACTAACTTATACAAATTTATAACTCCTTAATTAATAGCCTTTTAAATTTATTTAACAATTTATAGATACAGTCATATATAACAGTTATGCCCCTCTTTTTACCTGCACAATGTAGGCTATTAATTATAAGTATGCCTGGAATTTACTATATAAG